>JARQOC010000002.1:96695618-96716679 GCA_033576535.1 Allobates femoralis | reverse complement strand
GCATCCGCGCGGTTGCCCAGTGTTAGCGCCGCGGATCCCTGTGGATGCCGCTCCTGCTCCTGAAGTCCCGGCAATACCTGGCTTTACATATGTGTGAGACAGTGATCCCCGCACAGGGCGCCAGCCGGCAGACACCAGAGGGTGGATGTCGCAGGGAGATAGCAAACTCATTAGTATGAGGCTGCCACCCTGCACAGGCTCCAGACTGCAGGGGGCGCTCTCCCCTCCTCTGTCCTGCCGTCTTCACCACAGAGAGGAGGGGGAGGGGCGCCTGCAGGGCCGGAGAAAGTGAAAGTACAGCTCCTAGTCCGAGCCCCGCTGCTACATGCTGTAAGTGATGATGTGTGTATAATGTGTGTTCACTGAGTGTGTGGCTCCCTCTATCCATCCATCTATTCCTCCCTGCCTCCATCCATCCCTCTATTCATCCATCCCTTCCTCCATCCCTCCCCTCTCTCTGCCTCCATCCCTCTGTCCGTCCATCCCTGTCTGTCCATCCCTCTGTCCGTCCATCCCTGTCTGTCCATCCCTCTGTCCGTCGCTCACTCTATCTGTCCATCCCTCCATCCGTCGCTGCCTCTCTGTCCATCCATCCCTCCATCTGCCCGTCCATCTGTCCCTCCCTCCCTCTGTCTGTCCATCCATGCCTCAGTCTCTCCATCACTCTGTCTGGCTGTCCATCCCTCTTGTCTGTCTATCCATCCCTCCGTCTGTCCCTCCCTCTGTCCGTCCATCCGTCCATCTCTCTATCCGTCCATCCCTCTGTCCGTCCATTCCTCCCCCGTCTGTTCGTCCATCCATCTGTCCCTCACTCTGTCCGTTTGTCTGTCTGTCTGTCCCTCCCTCTATCCATCCGTCCATCCATCCCTTCATCCGACTGCCTGTCTGTCCATCTGTCCCTCCCTCCGTCCATCCGTCTGTTCCTCCATCTGTCTGTCCCTCCATCCGTCTGTCTGTCCCTCCATCCGTCTGTCTGTCCCTCCATCCGTCTGTCTGTCCCTCCATCCGTCTGTCTGTCCCTCCATCCATCTGTCCATCCGTCCGTCCCTCCCTCTGTAAGTCCATTAGTTCTCCCTCTGTCTGTCCATCTGTCCCTCCATCCATCTATCCTCCCTCCCTCTATCTATCCACCCCTCCCTCTATCCATCCCTCCCTCCTTCTATCCATCGCTCCCTCCCTCTATACATCCATCCATCCATCCATCCCTCTATCCCTCTCTCCATCACTGTTTCCTTACCTCCATCCATCCGTATGTCTATCCATCCCTTTGTTCGTCCATCCCTGTCTGTCCGTCCATCATTTTGTCCGTCCATCCATTCCTCTGTCCGTCCGTCCTTCCCTCTGTCCATCCGTCCGTCCATCTGTCCCTCTGTCTGTCCCTCTCTCTGTCTGTCCGTCCGTCTGTCCATCCGTCCATCCCTCACTCTGCCCGTCTGTCTATCCATCTGTCCATCCCTCCGTTCGTCTGTCCGCCCATCTGTCCATCCATCCATCCGTCCGTCCATCCCTCCATGCATCTATCCCTCCGTCCGTCTGTCCCTCCCTCCGTCCATCCATCCGTCTGTCTGAACCTCCGTCCGTCTGTCCATCCATCCCTCCCTCCGTCTGTCACTCCGTCCGTCCCTCCATCCGTCTGTCCCTCCCTCTATCTGTCCATCCATCCATCCGTCTGTCTATCCATCCATCCCTCCTTCGCTCCCTCTACCCATCCACCCCTCCCTCTATCCGTCCATCCCTCCCTCCATCCCTCCCTCTATTCATCCCTCTCTCTATCCCTCCCTCTATCCCCTCTATCCATCCATCCCTCCCTCTATCCATACATCCATCCCTCCCTCTATACATCCCTCTATCCATCCACCCCTCTATCCATTAACCCATCCATCCCTCCCTCTATCCATCCACCCCTCTATCCATCCATCTATCCCTCTAATAAACAAAAACAGGCAGCAATGCAAAATATAGGATGCAAAATTGGGGATTTAATGATCCATCAGGCAGTGTTTTTTGGCCAATCTAATGCTTTCTTCAAACCAAGCGGTAGATCCACCGAAACGTTGCCTGATGGATCATTAAATCCACATTTTTGCACCTTATATTTGGATTGCTGCCTGTTTTTGTTTATTGGACGATTTGATGAAGGTTTGGACACGACCTTACAGGATTGTTTGCACCCACATTTGATCTTTGATTTTGTGCTGCCCTATTTTTAATATCTAATCCTCTATCCATTATCTGTCTGTCTATTCATCTATCCAGCCCTACCTATCCCTCCTTCTATTCCTCTATCTGTCTACCATCTATCCATATGTATCTAGTCATCTATCTAACCCTCTATCTATCCCTCTGTCTATCCCTCTACCTATCTATCCATATCTATCTATTCATCTATCCCTCCGTCTATCCCTCCTTCTATTCCTCTATCCCTCTACCATCTATCCATATGTATCTATTCATCTATCTAACCCTCTATCTATCCCTCTGTCTATCCCTCTACCATCTATCCATATGTATCTATTCATCTATCCAGCCCTATCTATCCCTCCGTCTATCCCTCCTGCTATTCCTCTATCCCTCTGTCTATCCCTCTTACCTATCTATCCATATCTATCTATTCATCTATCCAGCCCTATCTATCCCTCCGTCTATCCCTCCTTCTATTCCTCTATCCCTCTGTCTATCCCTCTTACCTATCTATCCATATCTATCTATTCATCTATCCAGCCCTATCTATCCCTCCGTCTATCCCTCCTTCTATTCCTCTATCCCTCTACCATCTATCCATATGTATCATCTAGTCATCTATCTAACCCTCTATCTATCCCTCTGTCTATCCCTCTACCATCTTTCCATATGTATCTAGTCATCTATCTAACCCTCTATCTATCCCTCTGTCTATCCCTCTACCATCTATCCATATGTATCTAGTCATCTATCTAACCCTCTGTCTAACCCTCTACCTATCTATCCATATCTATCTATTCATCTATCCAGCCCTATCTATCCCTCCGTCTATCCCTCCTTCTATTCCTCTATCCGTCTACCATCTATCCATATGTATCTAGTCATCTATCTAACCCTCTATCTATCCCTCTACCTATCTATCCATATGTATTCATCTATCCCTCCGTCTATCCCTCCTTCTATTCCTCTATCCCTCTGTCTATCCCTCTACCATCTATCCATATGTATCTAGTCATCTATCTAACCCTCTATCTATCCCTCTACCCATCTATCCATATGTATTCATCTATCCCTCCATCTATCCCTCCTTCTATTCCTCTATCCCTCTGTCTATCCCTCTACCATCTATCCATATGTATCTAGTCATCTATCTAACCCTCTGTCTAACCCTCTACCTATCTATCCATATCTATCTATTCATCTATCCAGCCCTATCTATCCCTCCGTCTATCCCTCCTTCTATTCCTCTATCCGTCTACCATCTATCCATATGTATCTAGTCATCTATCTAACCCTCTATCTATCCCTCTACCTATCTATCCATATGTATTCATCTATCCCTCCGTCTATCCCTCCTTCTATTCCTCTATCCCTCTGTCTATCCCTCTACCATCTATCCATATGTATCTAGTCATCTATCTAACCCTCTATCTATCCCTCTACCCATCTATCCATATGTATTCATCTATCCCTCCATCTATCCCTCCTTCTATTCCTCTATCCCTCTGTCTATCCCTCTACCATCTATCCATATGTATCTAGTCATCTATCTAACCCTCTATCCCTCTACCCATCTATCCATATGTATCTATTCATCTATCCAGCCCTATCTATCCCTCCGTCTATCCCTCCTGCTATTCCTCTATCCCTCTGTCTATCCCTCTTACCTATCTATCCATATCTATCTATTCATCTATCTAGCCCTCTTATCTATCCCTCCGTCTATCCGTCTACCTATGTATCCATATCTATCCATATCTATCTATCTATTCAGCTATCCAGCCCTCTATCTCAGAGGTTCCCAACTCCAGTCCTCAAGGCACACCAACAGTGCAGGTTTTCAAGATTTCCTTAGAAATTGGAATCATCCCCAGTGCAGGTGATTCAATTATCACCTGTGCAATACTAAGGAAATCCTGAAAACCTGCACTGTTGGTGTGCCTTGAGGACTGGAGTTGGGAACCTCTGCTCTATCTTTCCCTCTATTTATTTCTATCTACCATGTGATGCCTGTGCGCTCTGTGGCATCTGTCCCTAGGCTGTAGAGTACCAGATGCAGACATGTGGAGGGTGTAATATACTGGATATAGGTTTATTTTAGCCCCCACATGTGCCCTGCGGCTGTCATGTATAGGGTGTTATGTATATCTGTGTATGATATTGGTGTAATTTACACATTTGTAATTCTGCACTTTGACCTGTAGAACATTCGCTCTACTATGATTCTACCAGTTCAAGTAGTCGTCATGCTGTATAATTACTCACGTGATTTACTGATTTGTGGTTATGTGATGACTAACGTCTCCTCCTGCTCGCATTGTAAGGCTGCATGCCCATGATGAGTAAATGCAGTGTCTTGCCGCTGTGTAGTACAGTAGCAGCATAGTGCATGGGATTTATAGAAATCCTATCTTCACTGTACTTCTCCCCTCCGAAGCGTTATGTCACTTGTAGTGCGGGTTGCTGGCATTCCGCTCATGTTCATTTGATGCTGCGGAGACGGAAGCGGCTGTCATCGGGTGCACGGAGGGAGAAGCCGCCCTGCACCCATCGCACATGGTGAGTACAGGGCGGTTGTGGTCTCCCTGCGACCACTCACGGATTCCTGCATGTCCGGAGGAGCTGCGTCTGAGACACAGCTCCTCTGTATCGTGAGCACATACCCTTATAGTTTTAAGTTGATAGAAGCAGGAGGAGACACCAGGTAAGTTTTGCAGCAAATAAGGTGTGCAGCATGAGGTTCTGCAGTAGCTGAGGTGTCTATAATGTTCTGTAGCAGCTGAGGTACTTGATATGAGGGTCTGCATCAGCTGAGGTGTGTAGTGTGAGGTTCTACAGTAACTGAGGGGGTTCTATGTATATATATAAATCTTCAATCTCTCCCTCTCTTCTGGCATCTTCCCCTACTCCTTCAAACACTCGATCATTACTCCATTATTAAAGAAAACATCTCTCGACCCATCCTGTACTAATAACTACAGACCAGTCTCTACTCTCCCCTTTATCTCTAAACTCCTGGAGCGACTGGTCTACTCCCGCCTCACTCATTACCTCTCCAGTCACTCTCTTCTAGATCCATTACAGTCTGGCTTCTGCCCCCTTCACTCTACAGAAACTGCTCTCATTAAAGTGACCAATGACCTTCTGACAGCAAAACGTAATGGTGACCACTCTCTCCTTATCCTTCTTGACCTCTCTGCATCTCCTACTCTCTATGCTGTTCTCCATCGGCATCAAGGATATGGCTCTCTCCTGGTTCTCTTCCTATCTTTCGGACCGCTCTTTCAGTGGATCATTCGCTGGCTCCACTTCCTCCCCTCTTCGTCTCACTATTGGGGTCCCTCAGGGTTCAGTCCTTGGACCTTTTCTCCTCTCACTCTACACGGCCCCGATTGGACGCACCATCAGCAGATTTGGCTTCCAGTACCATCTTTATACTGATAACACACAACTATACACCTCTTACCCTGACCTTACTCCCGCTCTAATAAAGAACACCAATGACTGTCTAACCGCAGTTTCCAATATCATGTCCGCTCTCTATCTGAAACTCAACCTTTCAAAACTGAACTACTTCTGCTCCCGCCCTCCACTAACCTCCCTAAATATGACATCTCTCTCTCAGTGTGCAACACCACAATAATGCCTAGTCAGCAGGCTCGCTGTCTGGGTGTTATGTCTGACTCTGATCTTTCCTTCACCCCATATATACAATCTCTCGCCCGCTCCTTCCCGCTTGCACCTGAAGAACATCTCTAGAATTCCATCATTTCTCACCTTGCAAACCACAAAAACCCTCACTGTGGCCCTGATTCACTCCCGCCTTGACTATTGTAATTCTCTTTTAATTGACCTCCCTCACACTAGTCTCTCCCCTCTCCAGTACATCCTTAATGCAGCAGCCAGGATCACCAATCTAGCTAACCGTTACTCAGATGCCTCTGCTCTTTGCCAGTTATTGCACTGGCTGCCAATACACTATAGGATCTATTTCAAACTGCTTGTTCTCACCCACAAAGCTCTTTACAGTGCAGCACCTCCCTATCTCTCTACCCTCATCTCTGTCTATCACCCCACCCATTCTCTTCGCTCTGCAAGTGACCTTAGACTCACTTCTGCATTAATCCGAACCTCCCACTCCCGGCTCCAAGACTTCTCCTGAGCTGCACCAATTCTCTGGAATGCTCTACCCCAAGAAACTAGGTGTATCCACAAGTTACATAGCTTTAGGCAATCCCTAAAAACACATAGGGCAGCCTATCATGATCCCTAGTCAAAGTCATCTAGATATAGCCTATCCGCTCCACCAGTCTCAAGTGGATCACAGATAATGGTTAGTGGCCACTTATACTGCTCCTAACTGTTCCCATCTCCTCAAGTTGACTATACCATCATTGTAAATAAGCCTCTGTACTTTGTCACCCCACCTCATTGTTAGATTGTAAGCTCTTATGAGCAGGGCTGTCATTTTTTTTGCTCTAATTATTGTATTGTGTCATGCTTCATATTGTATTGTACTGTCTTTGGTATTGTATTTTCTAATTGTTTCTTATGATTGTTTAAAGATGAACTCTGTATTGTGAAGCGCTGCGGAATATGTTGGCGCTATATAAATAAAGATTATTATTAATATATATATATATATGGAGTGCCGTACGCGGTTGCTATATATACATATGTATACAGGGGGGGTGCTGTATGTATATATGGGGGAGCTGTATAAATATATATGGGAGCTCTATATATCGGGGTGCTGTGTATACAGTATATATATATATGGGGGAGAATATATATAGTGCTGTGTATATATCTGGGGAGTATATGGAGGACTAAGCGGGTGCATTATAATATTTGGAGGGCTATGGGGTGCTGTATAGTATATGAAGGCCAAGGGGGATCCATTTTAGTATATGGGGGTGCTTTATAGTATTTGGAGGACTATTAATGGTGCATTATAATATAATGAGGACTATGGGGGTGCATTATAATATAATGAGGACTATGGAGGTGCATTATAATATATGGAGGACTATGGAGGTGCATTATAATATATGGAGGACTATGGAGGTGCATTATAATATATGGAGGACTATGGAGGTGCATTATAATATATGGAGGACTATGGAGGTGCATTATAATATATGGAGGACTATGGAGGTGCATTATAATATATGGAGGACTATTGGGAGCATTATAATATAATGAGGACTATGGAGTGCATTATAATATAATGAGGACTATGGGGGTGCATTATAATATATGGAGGACTATGGAGGTGCATTATAATATATGGAGCCAATTATACTATATGGAACACATTATAATTTTTGGAGGGCTCTGTGGGAGGCATGATAATACTTTGATGTCTATGAGGGAGCATTTATACTTTATGGAGAGCTATTTGAGGGCTGTGTTGGAGGCCATTATACAGTATGAAGAGGTGTATATACTGAAGGGCCATTATACTATATGTGGGTCAATAACACTACATGTAGGGCTATGTGGGGGTCACAGTTGGGGATCATATTGTGCCGGGGTAGTTGAGGGGGGTACAGTAGCATTATGTGGAAGGTACTGTGGAGGAATCAGTGTGGGGGTAGTGTATAGTGTTAGGGGGGCACTTTTGTTGACATCATACTGTATAGATGTAATGAAAGTGGAATCATGGGGCTTCAATAAAAGGAAAATTACTTTGTAAGGGCTGCACAGTTATTAGATATGTATCTATGTGACCCAGACTATTTTTTTATTTGGGGGGGGAGCAATAAGAACTTCTGCTATGTGACCCCATGATCTCTATGTCCCCCCTGGGGCAGGATGCATTGTCCCTCTGCTGCAGGACTGATTGACCATAACTTACACACCAGCTCCAGTGCAGCCCCTTGGTACATACAGGCATCCAGCAATGTTACTCTTGAGCGGTGGTTGGTCAGTGGCGCTCGTCCCCCTTCTTGCTCCCATATCTCAGCCCAATAGGAAGGCCCCTGCTATTAGTTCTGGGCAACCGAGTACTGCGCTTTTGATTGGCTAAGCTTTCCAGGAGGAGGTGTGATCTGTTGGAGGAGAAGCGCCATTTTCCCAGCTTAGTGCAGTGGCGGCTTGTTGATACTCAGACTGCAGATCGCTGCATGTGGTGTGTGGATGGTGCTACATGGTGACATGTCTGACTAGTCAGTGCCAGGTAGCTGCCATATCAGAACTGCCCAAAGTATTGTAGGTGTGTGCCAGAGGATGGCAATCAGTGCTGCCCCCTGTGCTATAAGGATGCAGAACTGTGTCTGTTTACAGGAGCACCGCTCAGCCGCCATCATTGTGTGTCTGTATGCTTGCGCCAAGCCTGCCATTGCCATTAATGATCCTTAATGTGGATTTTTCCGTGTGGTTCTTGTAAATGCGTATGACGGCACTGACATCTTTATATTTGGGGGGGGGCGCTGTCTTGAACTTTACCTCAGGCAGCAGAGAGGCTCGGTTCACCCCTGCCTCCGATGCACTCCAGCAAACACTGTCGGCAGATTACAAATCCACAGAGACCGACAGGAGCGGTGCCTAAAGAAGAGGAGTATAACACTAGGGGCAGAGGACCTAGATTTAAAGCAGCATTTTATTGGTGCAATATAAAAATATTTTCATGCTAACTTTTGGAAGGATTGGCAACTGTAAGACATTTTTGTGAGCAACTAAAACTCTAGTTCTACAATGTACTGATGTGTGAAGAATACATCTGTGTTAGAGACCCACAGAAGGGCTTATATTGAGTGCGAACCGACAGCACAACATCACCATGTATCCAGAAGCAGCAGATTGTGACTTTTATCAAGAAGTTCAAGTTGCTGTTTGGCCTATAGCTTCATTGTCTTGAGAGTATTTAAATGGAGTCAAGAATAAGAACTGTCACTGAAGTCATGAAAGCGAATCGACAACTTACAACTGTGAATGCCATTTTTTCCTGTGTTATTGTAAATATGTAACAACCTCTTATTAGATTTTATTTTATTACTTAAATAAATGCTCATTCCTTTGATCATATCATCTAAATGCAGATGCTTGCACAAAAAGCAATGGTTTTTAACACTATTGTGAAACAGAGATAGGTTTGGTTGACCTTGAAACTACCATCAGTCCTTCATACGTCTGTTCTTGCAGCTTTCAAATGTGTCCTTCATAGCCCAAGTTAAGGAGAACCTGTCAGGTCCTCCGTACCCCCAGAATTACTAACAGTTATGGGCACATATCAAAATTCCCTACCTAGCAGTCCCTTCACGTCTTTGCACATATAAGGAAATCTTTAGCAAAAGTATTTCTAAAGTCTCAAATGAGGGTTTTGACTAGTCAAGGGGGTGTTAGTTCCCCACCTAGTCAGCCCATTTAGCATGTTATCCCCTGTGGGTATGATAAGATGCTTTAGAAAAGCCGACATCTTTGTCAGTGCTGTACAAAGCTTGCGCATTCATGCAGCTTTGTTCCGCTTACACCATTGAGCTTCTGAAGTCGGGTGTACACGTCCTGGTTTTAGTGGACAACTTCCGATCGTGTACATTATGCTTCTCTGACCACAGTTTTTCCAGTGGAATAGTGCTTTTAAATCTGACTCTATTCTTATACTTACCCTTCAGCATCTTCATTTTCTATCTATACTGCTCCTGTCGGTCTGTGGACTGCTCCATGATTTTATGGAACAAGTCAGAGGGCACTCTTCAATACAAATCTATGAAAGCCTTGTTCTGGTCTTAACTTCTAATTCTGGGTAGTCAGAATTTGCAGTCAATTTGCAGTCACAAGATGGCATTGCAGGATTGGAGCAGCGTCAATAAAAGGTTGAAATGCCAGAGGGTGAGTGTATTACTAGGGACAGGGACCTTCGATTAAAACCAACACTCCGGCACTGAAAAAAATACTGGAGTGATGCTTTAGTTTTACCTACCTTCAACACTTTTAGAGACTTTAACATACTGATGGTTTCTTGAGTGGCAAAAAGACCTTACAGGTTCCCTTAAACTGTGCATACTAACGTTTGGTAGTTTTTAGAATCAACCCAAATTAGAGTTAGAAATTGCAAAATTGTTTAGTCCAGTCTAAGTTGTAAAGTTTCTAACTGGTTTGTAGGTCTTCTGAAGGGTTGTTTACTGTGCGAAATTGCCATAGGATGTAACAAAAAACACTCTTTAAAGGGTTAAACTACACCATGTTCCAAATTATTGTGCAAATGTTCTTTTTCTCTGATTTTCCTACATGGTCGGTGCAAATGACAGTCAGTGTAATAAAAGTCATCACCTGTTAAAGTATACATCAAATTTTATTGAAGAAACCTTCCAATGATAACAGTATAATCATCAAAAATAAAAAAAAGCTCTAAATGCACTGTTCCAAATTAATAGGCACAGTAGAGTTTCTAAACATTTGATATGTTTGAAAGAATTAAAAATGCTCATTTGTTGAATTTGCAGCATTAGGAAGTCACATTCACTGAAATAAAAAGCTATTTAACTCCAAAACATCCTAACTAGCCAAGTTACATGTTAACATAGGAACCCTTCTTTGATATCACCTTCACAATTCTAGCATCCATTGAACTTGTGAGTTTCTGGAGAGTTTCTGCTTGTATTTCTTTGCATGATGTCAGAATAGCCTCCCAGAGATGCTGTTTTGATGTGAACTGCCTCCCACCCTCATAGATCTTTTGCTTGATTATACTCCAAAGGTTCTCTATAGGGTTGAGGTCAGGGGAAGATGGTGGCCACATCATGAGTTTATCTTCTTTTATGCCCTTAGCAGCCAATGACACAGAGGTATTCTTTGCAACATGAGATGGTGCATTGTCATGCATGAAGATGATTTTGCTCCTGAAAGGAAAGTTTTTGCTTTTTGTACCATGAAAGAACGTTCTCAGTCAGAAACTCTATATACTTTGCAGAGGTCATTTTCACACCTTCAGAAACCTTAAAGGGGCCTCCCAGCTGTTTCCCAATGATTTCGGCCCAAAATATAACTCCTCCACCTCCTTGCTGACGTTGCAGCCTTGTTGTGACATGGTGGCCATCCACCAACCATTTACAACTCCATCCATCTGGACCATCCAAGGTTGCTCGGCACGCATCAGTAAATAAGACTGTTTGAAAATTAAGCTTCATGGATGTCTGGGCCCACTGCAACCGTTTCTGCTTGTGAGCACTGTTTAGGGGTGGCCGAATAGTAGGTTTATGCACCACAGCAAGCCTTTGAAGGATCCTACACCTTGAGATTCGAGGGACTCCAGAGGCACCAGCAGCTTCAAATATCTGTTTGCTGGTTTGTAAGGCCTTTTTAGCAGCTTCTCCCTTAATCCGATGAATTTGCCTGGCAGAAAACTTCCTCGTTCTACTCTTTATCTGCACGAACACATTTGTGCTCCAAATCAGACACAAATCTCTTCACAGTATGATGATCACGCTTAAGTTCTCATGCAATATCTAATGTTTTATCCCTTGTCCAAGGCATTGCACTATTTGTTGCTTTTCGGCAGCAGAGAGATCCTTTTTCTTTCCCATGTTACAGGAAAACTGTGGCCTGCTTAATATTGTGGAACATCCAGTTTTCCTTTTATTGGGCTCACCTGCCAAACTAATTGTCACAGGTAACTGAGATTGATTTCAGTGATCCAAAGAACCATGAGACACAATACCATCAATGGGTTTCATTGACAAAAAAAAAAACCTATGACACTTAAAACCAATTTGAATAATAATTTGGAACATGGTATATATAAAAAGACCAATATAAAAATATATAAAAGGTCATCTTTTTCTCAGGGTGCATACACTGGAGCAGGTAAACTAAGGCTGCTCTACCAGAGTATCGGTGTTCTCTGGTGTGCCCAGGGTCAACTCAACAAGGAACCACCTAAGGTGCAGTGGAAGACAAGTCCATCTAGACTGATTTTTGAGCCATTCACTTGCTACTAAGTTTTAAAATGCATAAGGCTGGGGTTACACATAAGCCCTCAGTCAGTTTTTGGCTTCAGTTTTGTCATTTTTTTTTTCTAAGTCCAAAAACTGACAGAAAAACGCATTGGGTGTAATAAACACCCTGTGCGTTTTTCTCTGGAGCTCAAAACATTGCCCTGTCCGTTTTTGAGCCAAAAACGCAGTAAACAGCGTTTTTGGCATCAGTTAAAAAACGCATGCGTTTTCATGCGTTTTTTGTAACATGGGGCCCTATGGGAAACGCATGCGCGAACGCATGCAAACGCATGCACTTGCGTTTGCGCATGCGTTCGCGCATGCGTTTTTTTAATGAAAATTCCAAAAACGTTCAGGAGTGCAGGAGGCTCAAAAAGCACCCAGAAAAAAAACGGATTGGTGATGAAAATCACTTCCAAAAACGAATTTCTATGTGTGACCCCAGCCTAAGGGTAAATGTTTAAGATATATGAAAGTTGAGGATAGTTTCCTCTATTGGGTTCAAGAAGACCAAGTCCAGTACTATTCAGAAGACTCTGGATGAGATGCTGTTCTTTCGCAACACCAGGATTTTACCTTACCGTTAACTCTACACAGCAGACCTAAATTTCAGTTTTCCAGCCTTTAAATAAACAGTTTCATTCTTCATTCTTCTGCAGGTGCTCTTAGTGGTAAAGGACTTGAAGAATGGTTTTAAAACCACAGGTATAAGAAGGGATATTGACCAGCATGACCGGGAGCCATTTAAAAAGCAAACTTCTCTTCATGTTCGCATGCAGCTGATGCTGAAGCTTTTGTTGCAGTATAGAAGCAAGATAAAAAACATAATGAACATATTCTCAAGAAACTGAGGATTGCATTCACACAGTTGGAAATATATCCTTAACTTGAAAGTGAAAACAATGTGTAATGTTATAAGCTCGAAAATCCTTATGGTTTGGGGAGTTTGGTTCACGTTCACATGGTGAAGTAAGAAGAGAGATTTCTCTTGGGAAAGAGTCCCCAATCCTTAAAAACTTCAACTAAATTTTCTCATTGAGCCTATTATGCTTTAATTTGCTACAGGTTCATATTATGTCGCCATGGCTTCATGGCTAGGGTCACACTTGGAAGTGCAATTGCGGTTACGGCATCCACATCCGGATGCGGTAATCGCAATTGGATTCACGCACAATTTGGACACATTTTGTGTCCCTAAGCTGAAGTCCGGCAACCAGATTGCTCTGAATGTGCAATCCCTTTGCCTCTGTCACATTTAAATGGCACAATCCGGTAACCGCATCCATTACCGGATGCGGTTTTAACCGTGTGCCTTCATACTATCATTTGATAGTAAAAATGCAACCCTCACTCCGGATCTGGATGCATTAATGCATCTGGTTTTGGAATGTGGGTTTTTGTAATCTTAAAAACCGGATCCGGTTCCCATAGACTCCCATTATAAAAAACATGGATCCGGTTTAGGAACTGGTGCGATAGACGCAGCGTGCATGATTTTTACTGCAGTCTCCAAAACCAGATCCGGTAAACGGATTGCAAATAGTGCAATCCAGTTTTTCTATTGAAGCCTATGGCTGAGGATCCGGATCTGGTTTTGAGCATTTTTAATGCTCAAAACTGGATTAGGATCTGCAAGCCCAACCGCAGGTATGACCCTAGCCTTAGTCATTTTTTCACCAAAAACGCATATGCGGTAACGCATAGTGCCTATATGTACCATGCGTTAATGAATGCGTCTCCCATAGGGCCCCATGTTAAAAAAAAAGCATGCGTTTTTTAAACTACCACAAAAACGCTGTTAGCTGGCAGCATTTCTTGAGATGCTGCACAAAACGCATGCGTTTATTAGAAAAACGCACACAAATGCGTTAACGCATATGAGTTTTTGGACTTTGAAAAAAAAATGTCCAAAATATTCCCAGAAACGGATGGTATGTGTGACCCTGGCCATACACATTAGTGTATGGCAACTAACCTGGCGTTATAGGGTATTAAATAAAGAATTAATGAAAAAAAAAGCATGGGGCTTCGTAACATTTTTAAGTCTAGCCTGATGAAAGTGAACAGCTGCGAGCTGCCACCCTCAGCTGCCTAAATGTGCCTTGGCTAGCAAAAAAAAAGTGTGGACTCGGCTCTATTTCTAATTGCCAGCCAAGGTAAAACTAGACAGCTGAGGACTGGTATTCTCAGCGGGGTGAGGGCCCATTGCTTTTGGGCCCCCTCCACGCCAAAGAATATCAGCCTGCAGCAGCCCCTGAAGATGGCGCATTTATCATAGCACCATTTCCAGGCACCTTACCAGGCTCTTCCAGCGACCCTGGTCGTGGGTGGCACACTGTGTAATAAGGGGCTGATACCAGCTTTGTTATACCAGCAGGTATTAAGCCCTAAGATTCTTAATGTCAGACCAACTTAGACCCAGTCATTAGGAATCTCCAATGAAGGGTTAAAAAAAAGACACCACACATAGAAACATACTTTATTAGGAATAAAGAGACAGACACGCTTAGGGACGCCATCTTTATTACTCCCATGCATCCCTCCAGGATCCTGATCTTCTGTCTTCTGACTTGTTTCTTCTTCAAGTGATACAGCACTGCTTCATCACTGAGAATGGGAATAAAGTCTGCAGCCCGTGCTCGGTGATTACTGAATGAGACTGCAGCTGGTGCTACCATGCTACAAGCAAACGCAGTTTAGCCACTGAAGCATTGGAGGAGCATAGGGGGCTGAAGATGGCTGGATTTGCATGCTCATTTCCTAAGGATCACCTCAGATAGACTGAAAAGTAAGCTGGTAAACTAGGCAATGTGCAGAAAGCTATAGGATTAAAAATACTTCTGTTCTTAAGAATAGTTTGCATTTTTAATAGGTATTTTGCAATTTTATCTATTATATTTGCTTATATAAGGCTTTACAGACATCATTACTGTCCCATTTTGGGCTCTCAATCTAGGTTCCCTATCAGTATGTCTTTAAAGTGAGGGGGTAAACTGGAGGACACCCACACTAATACGGGGAGAACATGCAAACTTCCTGGACCCGGAGAGAATGCTTCATTCTAACTTGACAGAGTGTAATTACCAGGGGAAAATGTAAGTCATAAAATGCATTCTGGCAACTATTAAACCGCACTTTTAGGTCAGACAGGGATGCTTAGGGACGTACTAGGAAGATGAAGGGACAAGTAGTGATAGATCTAGGTGTATAAAGTAGCTGACCGACTCCCTTTAAGCTCAGTGCTGCAATACTTTAGTGCTAACCACTGACCTACCGTGCTGCTCATAAATTTTACCCATTTAAACGGATAAGGCTAGGGTCAGATTCGCGCCATGCATCCACTAAAAGCATGCCTTTTTTCATGTGCACATGTGTGAAAACGCATGCGTTAACGCACCCATACACTCCATTGCAAATGCAAAAACTATGCGTTTTTTGTAGCACACATGAAAATGCAGGCTGCACTATTTTTGGGCCAGTTATGGAAAATGGATGCATTTTTTTAACATGGGAGTCTATGGCAAACACACCCGTTAACGCATGGTACATGTATATACCATGCAATAACAGATGCGTTAATGTATGGTACATTTATGTACCATGTGTTAATGACTCGGACGGCAGTTCTCCTGAGGGAGTCACTGGCTCCATGACCCTGGGCAGTCAATAAAAAAGGAGAGGGTGAATAATGTTTAGGAATTAATGTGATGCTACCCGTGGTGTGGTGCTATGGCTAGCTGCTGCTGCAGTTGGGACCTCTGGGGATGATGGGAGTAACAGCGAGGATGTTGAGCCCTCCACGGGTAGAGCTGGTCCCCAGGGCAACTGTAAAGTCTTGTGTAGTGCAGGGGTGCAGTGTTCACAGTCATGGGCAGCCTCCGGTGCCAGAATCCCAAATTGGTCTACCTCCTATCATGTGCAATAAATACAGTCTCAGACAGCATAGAGCTTTAACCAGGTTTACTCTTTCTCAGTTCACAGACAGTACTTATCAGCTCTGGCGTGGTCTAAGCAGCTGGGATGGTTTGTCTGCATCATCCCCTTTCGTGTATCTTTTGTGCCTTTTTTGGTCTATTCCGCACTCTAGCTATGATCCAGCGGTCACGGGTTTTCAGTCGGTGACTTTCCGGGTCCACTAGTATCATACTAGGATCATACAGTGTCCTTTCCACTTTAGCAGAGCCTGTACTCTGGTTCCGGCCCAGTCCCCAGTGTACTCGTTAATTCAAGCACACCTAGACTCCTTCTTTCTCTCACCACTGTCTGCAACCTGGGACACGGACAAGCCTCATGGTGGCTCAGGGTCTGTGTCCTCTCAGGCCTGTATGGTGGTGTTCTCTCCTCTCCATATACTGACTGGACTTCCCTTGGCTGACTGCACTCCTGAACTTCTGATCTCAACTTCTCTCCACTTCTCTCTCTGGACTTCGTGTTGTGTCCTTTTATAACCTCCCCTAACTGGGTTCTTCTCTAACTTTCCACCCTTACTCTACCTTTTAGTATCAGCAGGCTAATAGCTGCACATAATCTTTTTATGAAGTACATTGAACTACATTGATAAAAGGGTTGTCCACTACTCGGACTCTGGTGCTAGCATTATCGAGTAAAGTTGACACTGGGTCTTCGAGGCTCTAGTGACATTGTCATGTATGCCCTGCTACCAACCAGTGATCACTAATTCAGATGAGTGATCCTTTTGAAGTTCGGGTTGAGGCGATGCAGTTAAAATTTTTGGTGCACTGTTTGAACCCCGAACCTGAACTGAAGCTCAATGAAAGTCACTTATTTATAGTTCAGCTCTCCGTCTACATGCAGCCAGCCATAAGTAAAACACTTCCTGGGATTTGTTAAATTAATTTTGGACACACACTACACCCAAACACTGTGCTTTTAAGCCCAGTGTGTGCCAATTAACACAGCACGCAGTTCACACTGGGCGAAGCACCAACTGTACCCAATCACCGCGATGCTCGTTCCAGAGCTTGGGAAATATAAAGCACCCAAACAGGTTTGCCCAACACTAATGGACCGCTTCACTTTAACTTCCTGTGGACATAACTGATATCCAGATGAAGTGAGAGCTGCTGCTGCTCCCTGATCTCCTCTAAATGTCAGTTACGCATGAAGGAAGTGGAAGAGAAGCGACCATTGATTTGCTGCAGGGCTTCTGTGGCATAGCAATGTCATATGAGCCCCGGGAGACCTAGCACTGATGTTGCTAGAACGGTTTGGGTAAAAGGAGGTAAGTATGGACTATTTTAATTTTACACAGGGGAATATATCAATTGAGAACAGGTTATCAAAGTCGGTGACAAGCCCTTTAAATGAAAAGTCTAATGTATATATTAAGTGAAAGTAAGGCTACATTCACACTGCGCGTTTTTGGTTAGTTTTTGAAGCCAAAACCAGCAGTGGGTGATAAATCCAGAAGTGGTGACATGTTTCTATTAGACTTTTCCTCTGATTGTTCCACTCCTGGCTGTGGCTACAAAAACTAACGAGCAAAAACAGACCAAGAACGCACAGTGTGAATGGAGCCTAAGTGTTTGGGAATGCCGAGTTATGTCAATCTGGTGTTTTTGCACCTATTTATTACATTTATTCTATTGCTATCTTCTGTTCTTGTTGTGATTATTGCAAGTAGTACAGAAGTGCCTATATCATATTCCAGTCATATATTATTGCAGTTGGGAGTGCCTATTAGCATGCATTCTGCATAAACACAAGAGGATTGAGATGGTGTGAGGGTCATTAAATTGTGCATGTTTAATATATCATAAATTATTTTTACACAATTACAATTAAAAACGCCTTTTTTCATTTTGACTTGCGTTTCTCAGGGGTTTCTATTTCCAGACTCTCTGGTTCCCTTAACTATGTTTCTTGTTCATTGCCCCAGTTACAGCCGTCAAGATATTCCACCTACTGTGGGAGCGTTATGAATATAAATAAGGGATACATTTTAGGGTCACTGCCTACTAATGGAGGATCCCAAGAAATGAACACCTTTGTACCAAAGGGACATTCCTCATCCCCTTCATTTCTTAAGTGATTTAAAGAAACTTCTATAATGTATTTTACCACTGAAATATGTTTTTAATCTTTACTGTTCTTACATTAAAGATTATTATTAGAAATGGTGTCATTTTATTTGAAAAACAAAAACATTAGCACCACAAAATCTATTTTTCTATATACCGTATATACTCGCGTATAAGCCGAGTTTTTCAGCCCAAAAATTGGGCTGAAAAGTCCCCCCTCGGCTTATACGCGAGTATATACCCAGTGGTAGCATACAGCCGCCCGCCCGCCACCCCCATCAGTATACAGGCCCCCCCACCAGGATCCAGGGCCCCCCTCCTTGCTCCGCAAAACCTGCAAAGTAAAATCATTATACTTATCACTGTCCCGCTGCCGCTGTCCCGCCATCGTCATCGCGATCCCCGGCTTCATCCGTCTTCTTCCGGCTTCTTGTGGTTGGCGCAGGCAATGACGTCATTGCCTGTACCGACCACAGGAAACCGGAAGACGTTGGATGAAGACAGGGATCGCGATGGCAGCGGCGAGGACAGCGGCGACAGGACAGTGATAAGTATAATGATTTTACTTTACAGGTTTTGCAGAGCAAGGAAGGGGGGCCCTGGATCCTGATGGGGGGGCCTGTATACTGATGGGGGTGGCGGGCGGGCGGCTGTATACTACCACTGGGGCTGTATATACCTCTGGGGCTGCTGTATACTACCACTGGGGCTGTTTATACCTCTGGGGCTGCTGTATACTACCACTGGGGCTGCTGTATACTACCACTGGGGCTGCTGTATACCACCACTGGGGCTGCTGCTGTATATACTACTGGGGAGGCTGCTGTAACACTGCTGGGGCCTGTATATACCACTGGGGAGGCTGCTGTATACCACACTGCTGGGGGCTGTATACCTGTGCTGGGGTCCACCCTCGGCTTATACACGAGTCAATAGGTTTTCCCAGATTTTGGGGGCAAAAGTAGGGGGGGTCGGCTTATACATGGGTCGGCTTATACACGAGTATATACGGTAATAATAACAATAATAATAATAATATTTCTTGCATTTTCGAACTGCCTATATGGTCAAACTGTCCCTAAAATCCTAAACATACCTATATGATATTGTTAGTATGTCTAAATATTTCTGTAAATCTTAAAGTTGGCCTGCCGTCTACAGTTAATAAAAACTAATAGGAAATTAAACCTGCCCCCATAGTATAAAATAAATAAATAACAGTGCATAGGCTTTCGGAGTATTTTTCATTCCCACACTATGAGGGCTGGTTGGTTGCCATACACTAATACTAGTGCTAATACTTTTTCTACAAATCTGTTTATGGATGCTACTATATGAAGAGACTGTTAGGGAATGATAGATATGGGCATAGAACTGCTTGTGGTTATGGGTGCACAGACGACCTGACAAGTTCCCTTTAAAGTGTAAATGTCATTTCATTGAAAAAAAAAAAGCAATACTACAATGGTTGTTAATGATGGGTCACATAGCAACTAAGATAATGCTTTTTATGCCATATAACCTATTATCTCACATTTTTCTGTGCAATTTTAAAAACTGTATCTTATGGCTGTGTGGGCATGGCCAGAGTCTGCCAGCACTGTTTGCATATTTCCACAATTTCTGAGAGCAGGCTAATAGGGAGCAGTGCATAGAGAGGTTTACAGTGATTCTGACATTGCTTAGCAACTGTGCAGTAATCTGAGCTAATCTGTTACATTGTTAACATGTGGGCTGCAGTCAGCACTGTAGACGACGCCCCCTTTCCCTTATATGGATGCATGCCTCGTAATCAGTGTGAAGACAGATCTGACTGATAATGAACATATGTCTGTTTCACACACAGTGTAATGGGGACATCTTTTCAACCAGAATTTTGTAACAAAGTATATTTGAATGTTTATTAAAATCATTTGCTCTGCATTATTATTAGATAAAAATTTAAATGGTGGTTACACTTTATGTAAATTGAAATTTACTTTGAACAATTTCAAGTTATTTCAGTGACCATTGTGGGTTTTCTTACTTTAACAAAAGGATAGCTAAAGTTTTGTCTATGCGTGTATGAGCTATTGCACCCTGAAGTACATATTTGTATGGATTCATGGATATGTAAAGCAGCATGAACTTGGGGACAAGTAGGAGGCAATATTCTGTAGATGCAAAACGATAAGATATTTTAAGTGAGATATATGTATATATATGAAGAAAAACCTAGAAACATCATTGTTTGCATGTTTTGGCTTAACCAGTGTGCTGCTATCAATTTGATACATACATATATATACAGTACAGACCAAAAGTTTGGACACACCTTCTCATTCAAAGAGTTTTCTTTATTTTCATGACTATGCCTTCAGTGTGAATTAACAAGTTTCATAGTCATGAAAATAAAGAAAACTCTTTGAATGAGAAGGTGTGTCCAAACGTTTGGTCTGTACTGTATGTATATATATGTATATATATATATATATATATATACACATATATATACCATATATACACATATATATATATTAAGTTCAGCATATTAACAAGCATTAGGCCAACCAGACATTTTACCTCCCCGCAGCTGTTCTGCTCTATAGTCTGACTGCCCCATCTAATACAAGGTTCTTTCCTATCTGTCAAAAAAAAATCTAAATGTATTTTTGACATTGCAATTTCTATTAGACATAAATATCACTTTTGTATCCTTCTGTGTTCATGAAAAATAACATTAAGCAACAGTAAAGTATAAGCCTATAAAGATGTAAGAGTGACTTAACATAAGAACATTATCGATGATTGATCTATACACTCTCTTACTCATTGGAGGTGCATTACTCTTTATATGGAGCACAATCCGAAAGAATCTATTCACTCAGGATATTAACTGAGATAATTCTATATCTCTGATTG
>JARQOC010000002.1:96683658-96695518 GCA_033576535.1 Allobates femoralis | reverse complement strand
CCACAACTTATCAATAAGTGGTGACATCACTGATGATGTCATGATGAAGAAGCCCTAATCCTCAACCTGATTCTTGGAAAAAAGCTTCATGTACCAACTATAGAAGCAGCACAAGCAGGTAGATATTCCAGTTTCTCTCACCTTTGTTACACTTTAAAAGCTTTTTTTTTTACTCATCCTTATCCTTCACCTTCTCAGTGCTGTAATTATTGTGCGCTTTCCAGATGGATGATCCAAATCCTTGTGTATGTTGAAGCTACCCTTTAAACTTGAAGTCTCTTTTGTTTAGCTAACATTGTGAAGTGGAGTGCTCAGAGCAGTGTCTGTGGGCAACACAAAGAACCGTAATCAGAAGCCGCTCTCCTCATTTGCCAACACTGGAGATACTGTACAGCCTCAGAATTCCAATACTGTAAGCTTAGCAAGTTTCTTAAACCTTTTTTCCATTAGTTATGGCACATCCGTAGCCAAGTGAAAGTTATTGTACCTTCACACAGAGATTCTCTCACAAAGATATCAAAGTTTGCACCTACATCAACATTAAAAAAACACCCTCAAACCACCTGCCATTGTGTAACCGCTGTTTTTATTTAATAATGGTGTAGAGCATTTGATTTTAATAAACTTTCAAATATACTTTATCAGAGAAATCTGGTGGAAAACCATTCATAAACCCTCCACAAGGTGTCCCCACTACACTGAATGTGAAGCAGATATGTTCATTATCAGCCACATCTGTCTTAACAGTGAATACGTTGCATGTAACCAAATAAGGGAAAAGGGGGCGTGGCTTACACTGCTGACTGCAGCTCATGAGGAAACAATGTAACAGATTATCTCAGGCTGCAGCACAGTGCTAAGCAATGTCAAAATGTCAGGATCACTGCAAACTCCTCTTTCCTTGGCATAAGCTTCTGATCTGTCATCTGGCTCCTCATGGATCAGTCAGGATCTCTGTTAACCCCTTCAAAATGTGAGAAAACAAGTCTTATGGCACAAAAAAGCATTATCTTAGCTGCTGTGTGACCCATCATTAATATCAATGCAGTAATGTGTTGTTTTTTCAATGAAATGACATTTACACTTTACATAGTAAATTCACTTGGCTGCCCAAATAGCTGTGGATTTTTCCACAGTAGAACTTGGAGGGAATGTTTTATAAGAAAAGTACCTAATAATTTAATTGGAGTTTTATGTTAATTCTGCTATTTGGATGTATGATTTGTTTTGCAATTATCTATGATAAAAGGCACTTTCCATCCCAAAATGTCCAAGGTTTATTTACAAATCCATGTTAAACACGTACATCCATAAGGATAAGCTCAAGTGGTGAGCTCAACTTCTCCATTTACAATTTTCATACTGTTCACTAAGCTCTGTACTACTCTCACACTTCCTATTCTGTAAAGAACACTTTTCAGCAGTCTTATTATCATCACAGACAGGTTTACAATTCTAGATAATAATGCAGTATTCTGTCATACTAGTGATGGTTAGATAGCTGGTGACACACACATGTAGAATATGATAGCCTATCTGTGTACCCGTACCACCACTCACCTGGTTCTTGTACAGCCTGGTGCTTCCAACTACACAGTTCCTCAAGGCACCTGCACAGATAGGAATACCCCTAAAAGTTGGACTAGCAGGTGACTGCTCGGGCCCCGCTCCCTGATAGGCCATTGAGGTCCCCACAGGTGACAGCAGAAGGCGACATGCATTCATAATTGGTAATGTCACCGCTCATGTACTCCCCTCTCTTAATAATGATGTTCAGATGCTTAATAAATACTTCAATACAATTTAGCAGGGTCTGAATCATGTGGCCAACAGGAGGTAGCAGTCTAATATGAGGCCCAGTGTTAGTGTACAACAGGACACCCATAGTCATTTTGGAAACTTCTGCCATGGATTTTGGTGCAAATGGTCACTAGATTTTCCACATAAACATATAGAAAATATTACCGAAATATATTGGTAATTTCAATATATGACTATATTGTGTGGCTATAAATAAATTAGCAAAAGTGTTATATAAAAGTTGTATAAGGCTAGGGTCACATTTGGAGGAAAGGATTTTTTGCAAGGATGGGTTAAAGGTAGCATTTTTTTCCATTGCCATTTTTATGGCATTTTTTTCCTCTTTAGCGCTAGCGTTAACGCATGCGTTTCCCATAGACTCCCATGTTAAAAAAAGTATGCGTTTTTGCAAATGCCCCTAAAAATGCTGCTTGATGCGTTTTTGGTGCTTTTGCAAAAACACCTAGCGTCAAGAGTGTTGCATTTTGACCATGCGTTTTTTGCATGGGAGCCTATGGAAGCGTTAAACACTCGCGTTTTTCACAATTTGCACTTGTGAAAAACGCTAGCCTTTAGCGCTTCCAAGGCTTAAGTGTGACCCTAGCCTAAAAGCAGCTAGCTGAGCAATTATATGAACCATCGATAACTGGTCCATTGAAGTTACAGGTTTAAGTATTGTAGACACCCAGGCCACACAAGTCCGCTAAATCTAAACTTTTTGTTCTCATGCCGACCAATCAGAGCTCAAAGCTTTGCATATGTGCATTCTATTAAGGCATCATTAATACCTAATAAAACCATCAAAGTCCATTGTATATCTCTGTATACTATGGTTACATGTGGGATCACACAATGGCCTTCTATTTATATGGAATCAAAGATTCTGTTCACAGTGCATGTCTGCAGTATGTCTAGGGGGGCTATCTGAATCCATCTATAAACAGGATTCAGACTAACCACAAAACTGGGCCATATGGTAAAATAAGTGTTCAAATGAACTCAGCTTGTTTTTTTTTTGTCCATTTGATCAGGTGGGTACAGAAACACAATAGACTATTGATAAAGACCTTTTTCATAGGTTGCAATGTTGTTACCTGTTTATATGGTAGAATAAAATGTTGTACTATTTTTTCACCTGGGATGTGACCGCTGTCTCTTCTAATATATTACATTTCTATGTCTGTTAATTCTGTAGCCCGAAGCACTGACCAGGCTTTAAGTGTTGTACAATACATCATAATGGTCAAATGGTCATGTGTTGAATGTTCCACAGTGAATTACTCTGCTGCTGTTTAAATTTGGGCTAAATTCCTTTGGTTCTACTAGGGTTAATGCTGAAGGTGCCATTGCTGTCTATGTGTAGTGTGTGGCTCTGCAGGTGGAAGTGTAGGTTAGTCAGGTGACCACACCCCTGGCCTTTAAATAGCCTTTTCTTCCTCCTGCTGACATCGCTGATAGAGTTTCACACTGCCTTTGACTGTGTGATCTGAAGAATGTCTTTGCACTTGCTGGAGCTTCTTGCTATTTTTCCTTGTATGTGGTGGGAGATGAGAGGGAGTCACACAGGGCTGGTTGAGGAGCATAGGGCAATAGTGTGGCCCAGACCTCCCCACCATCTGAGGTATCTCTGGGTACAGGGCTTGCCAGGGACCTCAGTCCAGGGCCAGACTAACTACCCAGATGCCCATTATACGATCCTGCATCCTTTCCCTAATCCCCGATACTACGCATGAAAACAATGTTGTGAAGTCATGACATGCGTTGTGATGTCAAAGGCTGACTCGATGCTATAAGCCCCAGTTCAGAGTGAACAACTCCAAAGAGAATGATGTGCGATGGGGAAGGCAGTAAGTAGACACCATGTGGTGCAGAGGGCGGGATAGAAGAACAGACAGCAAGCTGCTGAGAATCAATTTTTTTCACCTGATTCTCTACAATTCATCAAAATGGCGGCTGAATGCAAATTGCCAAAAATAATAGGTGAATTCAATTCACCTCGATAATATTCGCCCAACTCAGTTTTTATTGAATCGATTCACACAACCAATCACTAAGCCATCGGGACTGTGGGTGCCACCGCAGAGGCTCCATTCGCTGGCATTAGGCCTTAGCCCCAGTATTCTCACACCAGTAGAAGACATGGGAATCATTAATTTTGTACATCTTCAACCCCACTGTATTGATCTGCTGAGGTTTTCCTTATAAACATTCATGTGATGATGTACAGTAAGTGCAGACTTCTATGTGTAGATCACCAGCTAAAGAGAATTATGAAATAAGGAGGAAAATGATACTTTATGATATTCACAATTTCATCTGTTTCCTTTGGTCATAAAGTTAATACCTATCAAACCCTAATGAATTCAACCTCTTTTTGTTCCGTCCCTGCGTTTTTATATGCGGTGATAAATCATGGTACTTTGTCGTCTTTTTTTTACACCTAATAAATCTGAGGCATGTGCTGAGGAGGCAGAGAAGATCTGCGTATAAAGACTCCGTCTAAACCCCCGTATTAAGAGCTGGTTGTGACTCTATATTTTTTAAGATCAAAAGAAGCTCAATTCACAACCCATAAATAGACATGTTAATGGTTTCTTCTGGCATCATTTATTTAGATGTTGTCAGCCTATTATGCAGCGCTGCACAATGTGGGATAAAAGAGACAGTAATGTGTATAATTATGACTTTACGTGTGAGCATTATGTCAACCCAGGGTTATATTTCACAGCTGGTCAGGCCTCAAGTCTCACAAGTAAAATAGCTGTTTCTAGGAGGCATGAGTGACAATACAATATTGGCAAGTGTTGTAGATTATTAATAGAAAGCGTGTAACGAGGATTTCTTGCCATCTAAAAGGGTCCACACATATAAACCCAGGGCTTAATGGGTCCATTATTGACCAGAACATGTCATCTGTGTTCATTATGTGGCACCCCACTGGTCGGGATGCCACGGAGGGGTACTGCACCCATAAAAGAGTGTGTAGAATTCCTGTGGCTGAGAATTTGGGATGCTGCATAAGGGAGCCTCAGTACACGCATCCACACACCCTAGGTAGGGGACCGTGGGTAGACCTACTATAGGGAGGACCCAGTCCCATGGGAGCTGTGACAGGGTAGATAAGTGTGCGGGTGGGAGGAGCGTTAGACAGTCAGTTAAAGGAAGAGCTCCATTGGGGAGCGAGGAGTAGATGGTGGAGGTGCCGTCAGGACTGAAGGGGACCCTAGGGACACAAGGTGTTGCGGTGCGCCCGAATCTGGAAGCGGTGTGTCTACCGGCCGGAGGGGTTCAGTCTCAGGACGGAGGACCGGCTCCAAGATCGGCACGGGTGTTCACCCCTGAGTCGCCGAACCAGAGGCTCAAGCTTCTTCAGAGAGTTGAGGCCGACACCCAGCGCACCAAGGAAAAGGCACCAAATAGAGTCCCGAGGACACGGAGAGGAGTAGCTCAATTAAAAAAGATCCGAGGGAGCTGGCTTGAGGCTCTGCACGCGGAGGTGCTGAGGAAGACAGGAGAGAGTGCAGGAAGGGGCCGGACAGGAACAGTAGGCATTCCACCGAGGGACCCAAGTGCTGCAACCTAACTTCCATCGACTACCCAGTCCAGATAGACCCATAAAGACTGTGTGTAAAGAACTGCCAGTAAACCCGTTGCAAGTTATAAACTGTGTGATGTATTTCATTCACCTTCGTCTGAGTAGTCACAGAACTGTTTCACAACTCCCATCATCCACTACTGCCCTGGGGATCCCGCACTGCCTATGGGGAGCGAAACCATCTTGCTGCTTCACCATGACCTCAGAGGTCTGTCCTGCCGCACCGGTAACCTTACCAGAGCCGTAAGTGACGTCACGCAACACTATTTTTACTAACTGTTCCCTTTTTCAGTGACCACCAGGGCCACGGGACCAACAAGCCAGTGACATCCCCAGCAGAACAATGCCCAGAACCGGGTACCCCACGGCCCTGGTGCGGATCAACTACTGCTCATATAGTCAAGTAATACTATTATCAATTAATATTGAAGTCAATCTGACCAGGGCTAGGCTTATTTAACATACATATGAATGCCCAATGGTACGCTCCTCTGACCTGAGCTAACTGCGGCATAGACATATTAGCGTAGGCAGCTCAGGTCAGGATATCTAGCGGACAGTGGCGTAACTTGAAGCTCATGGGCCCCAATGCGAAAGTTCCAATGGGGCCCTCTATTATTATAAATCTTTAATAGCAATAGTATGTTTCTATAGGCCAAAGGGACTTTTGGGGACCCCTAGGCTCCATGGCCCAAGTGCAACCTTTGCACCTATTGTAGTTACACCCCTGCTGGCGGCTACTTGGGTATTCCAATCCTAGCTCTGTCTGTAAACAAAGACTATGTGTTACCGGCCTTAGTAGAAGATATAAAGTCTACAGCACAGACGCATAATTTTTAGCTCTTGAGAAATAATGCAAAATTCATAATGGACTCCTGTCTACTATGGTAGAGGGACATTAAGGCCCCCTCAAGCCATATTCCTAAAGTGTGATGGCTGCCTCTGCATCTCCTGCAGGCATATATTGCCTTATTATACACTGTATCCTTAAACTTTTCAACTTAGCTCGGATTGTTTCTTCCAATAGGTAACACTACAATTGATGTCTACTTGCTCTCTGAAGAGACAATTTGCATATTATATTTCCCAGAGGAACATTGCAGCTTTTGAGTTACACATTGTAGTATGTCAGATCTGGTATGTCACTCTCTGTAAAAAGGAAAGCTTACGATTAAACACCACTTAGCCTCTTATACAGCCAGAAAATGTCTCATACTTTGCACTGACGAGGGCCAATACCCCAAAACACTGTGTCTGAAAATTGGGATCCTGATCTGGTATAAATCCTGTCATATGACAAGGCTCATTAAAAGGTTACTTTTGACTTTTAGGATTGCTACTTCCAATAGGTGGCAATCGATTTCAAGTCTACTTTGTGTCTGAAAAGACAATTTGCATATTTTATTTCCTCATGGAGCATTGCGGCTTTAAGTCTCCTCATTACTGCATCTGGTGTGTCGCTCTTCACAAAGAGAAAAATTTACCCCCAGTTTAGCACAAGTAATGTATCCAATCCCTCCAGTAATCATCTACATGGGAAGAGCCGCTGACTGTTGAGATGAGTGTGTGGCGCCCCTGTGACAAGCTGGCTACAGGGTGAACTGCAGTTGTGATAGGTAAGACGGTCAGCTCACAAAAACACCCCCACACACACACTCCGACCTTGAGCCCAAGTCACTTCATGTCGGGTGAGGGGTGGTGGGAATAGCAAAGTGTGGGTGGGAAGTAGAGAGAAACTGGGAAAGGGGTGGAGGAACTAGACTCCAAGAGGACCTAGGAAAACTAAGTTACGCGAGGAGATCGAGAGATTCCCTGGAGGGTGGTGGAGCAGGTAAGCATCCCCAAGCCGAGACACCTTCAGCTGAGTACTGACTGAGACAGACTTGAGAGAACAACAGGGCCCGGCGGCCTGAACCCTTAATGGCCAGCCGGGAGCCCAGGCTGGAACCTGCGGAGAAGTTGAAGGAGCCAGGTGAGCCCGGCTAATTCGGGTCACTGGTGGCTGGGCCAGAGAACCAGAGTGCCGGCTTTGTAGATGTGGCAGGAAACGCTTCAAGCCCCTAACCACGAGACACCCGACGGAGTGCGGGAACTCCATGCCCACGAGACCCAAGAACTGGTACGGAGTAGGATAAAGCCATCGTACTAGGGCTAGTGACCTAGAGTGTGGGATGACTCATTGTAGAGCCAGTGATGGTTGGACCGAACCCGTATGCGAGAGGACAGAAAGAACCAGAGGGTCAGAGAGGTACACTGAGGGGAGTGATGCAGAGGAACTATCCCAGCTGCAGTGAGAGCCTGAGCCCGAGACCATTGCGTGGACCCGGTCCACAACAAGTGTAGAAAGAACTGTTAAGAACTGTGACCAGTGACTGAGGTGTTATACGGTAACGGAGTAAAGTACCCGGTCAATTCAAGATCTGTGTGTGACTGTTATTCCAGAAGTGTTTAGACCGGGCTCACCTGCGGAGCTGCATACTGACTGCGTGAGCTGCTGCGTAGGAAGCAGCAGGTGCCTGGTGAGAGGTACCCTGATCCCTGCATATGCCGGCCAGAAGAGCTGCGGAGAGAAGATATGTGCAGCATCCCAGGCATGGAGTATCCCTATAACCACCAGGGGACCAAACCCTACCCGTGAAGGGCTCACCATCCCGGCTGCCGCCACTACCACCGTCCCGGAGGATTCCAGTGCAGCGCTGGCCACATTGGCCATGACCCACAGGTGGCGTCACGAACAAATCCCATAAAGTTTATTAAGCCTTTTCTTTTTATTGCTGCACCTGGGACCACGGAACCGGGCCACACCGCCATGGCACCCCAGAGACAGATCGGTCCGACTCTGAGTACCCCTATCCCTAGGGGTGCGACAAGTGGTTGGCCTGGGAAGGGTGAGTACCAGTTGATCTTATTATTTTTAACACAGGCACACTGATGGTGTGTGATAAGTTGCAGAAAAGAACCCCTTTAATAAATCTATATATATCCTCTGCTGTGGGATGGGATGCATGTCTGGTGATGCCCAGTCATTTTCTTATGCCAGGTAATGGGCACTGAATTCCACTTGATAAAGTAATCATAGGTATGACTGTGACTGTGGTTTAGGAAGAAACTTAGATATCGGCTCACTGAGTTGTATGTCTGCTCTTCACTTTGCCAATACTTTTCGACTTGCTGATGGTGATCAATCACAAAGCTGGAGCTAAGTTACTGCTGCAGGCGCATAATTAGAAATGTTTGAATAATTTACTACGAGTAAATGAGGTGACTACTTTCAAGTAATCTTAAAGGGAATCTATCACTTAAAAATACCGAATGCTGGGTCTGCTCTCCAAAACAGTCATCTATCTACAATTTTAGAAACTGCCCAATTCTGTCATTATTCATTTGTGACATTAAATGATTTTGTAGTCAAAAGTACCAGTATTTTAGATGAGTCAAATATATTTCGTATATTTTTGAATTGAAGGAACGTTTTGTGGAAGTACATTGCAGCATATTTCTTAATTGGCAGGTTGTGATTACTTTTTGATTAATTCGGTTATGTGTATATTTTCATCATTTTGGAAAGTTCCTCCATTCTCTGACTCTTTCTATAAGGGTGGAAACACACTATACTACCTACATGCGAATCTCTCGGATGAGACTCGGATCAGTGACACTGAACGGCCTCCCCCTCTCTGGACGGGAGTGTGATGCTGCACAAAAACACAAGCAGCTGACACTACCGTCCAGAGAGGGAGAGGCCGTTCAGGGTCACTGATCTGAGTCTCGTCCAAGAGACTCGCATGTAAGTAGGATAGTGTGTTTCCACCCTAAAACTGCAGTTCAGTGAAGAGTTTTAATTTTTATTCCAATTGCACATTTTTAACATGTAGAAAGTGCTGGTGATTCTAAAACTATTTATCACCTAATTTGCTTATCAGTGTCATTCTAGTCCTGCACCATATCTGCACCATATAACCACCCTGATCCCCCAGGAAGTTCTGTGTAGACAAGAAGTCACTTTTTCAATGTATACTGAGTCTGGATGGAAGTGTGATATGCTTAATGAGGAACTCCAAGGACAGAAAAAGTTTTTAGTACAGTCCCTGCCCTCCTTCATAATGAAACAGAGCTGGGCACTACAGTTATAGAATCTATAGATCGCTTATAATTCAATAAAATCATACCCGCTTCTCAGCTCTCACCCCTCCCTGAGGGGACATAACATATCAGCCTGGCAGCTTCATGCAGTAGCAGAGAACAGGAGGTGTGACAGGCCGTGGACCGTGGGAGCTGCAGGATCATCCTACATTTCAGCCCCCTCACACTTTTGTATGGGGAGGGGGTCATGGCAGGGCCGTGGCTGTCGGCCCCATGCTCATACTACAATCCAGCTCCTCATATGCCATCCTATGTGACAGGGGGTCCAAGCTTGAAATAGCATTCATGTCATCGAACAGATGCAAATACATGCTGTGATCCTCTGCTATATAATGATGCATAATGTGTACTGTTATTGTGAGGGTCGATTCAGCTCTGCATAGTCTCGTCTCCCCAGAGGAACATGAAACTTTCCAAAATTTCTTCTTGCTTGAGAGAATCAGAGAAATTCATTTCTCTATCTTCTCCATTGTCCATGTATGCATAATGACATGTAAGTGATGTCCGATATCTTGAACGCACCCATAACATGAATGGGTGCGCACCCGCCGATACCACTCTTAGCATGCAGAGCTGTGCAGTCAGTAAGCCAAACCACCAACTCCTCAATTTCCCTGACTCTGATTCCAACTCCTTCTCCACTTCCCTTATACACGACTCATGTTTAAGTGATACATTTGTTGTAGTACAATGGTAACAGCAGGCTTTTAATCAATATTATGATAGAATAAACAACATTTTTAGATAGAACATAATAATATAAAATAATATTCAGCACATTCTGCATTGAACTACGGTACCAATTCATTATATATTTTAGAAGTCGGTTCATTTTCTACTGACTACAACTTCGACTCTGATCCACCAAAATGGGTACCGACTCCGGCTCTCACTCTAACTCCATCAAAATGGGCAGGACTCCGACTCCTCAACTCAGACTCCTGGTAGCATGCTGCGATTTTTTTATCATGCCCGATCAGCATCGGAAAAAAACGCTAGTGACCACTGCCTCATAGTATAACATTGGTCTGAGGGCTATCTGATAAAACATTGGATGGCCCTCATCTGTGTTATACACTTTTGTGAAAGTAACAAAGCCTTTGCTAAAACTCATATTATTGAAAGGTCTTTTATAATTGTTTGTATCTTTATCACTCCCTATAATACAGTGTCAAACAGAGGCACATTACAATGCCATATGGTGTGACTATAGCTTTCTGGTGCAGAGCCATGAACTACTAAAATACTAAGGATTTTTCTTACATTTTGAAAAAATCTATGATAATACCAAAGTCCAACACATCTAACCGGCTCTACACATATACCATCAGAGAGAGCTATGAAATCTCACAAGAAGCCCTTGGGGGGCCAAAGATTATTGGTGATGATTTATCTTCCAATCTAAAGCAGCTCATACTATGTACATACATATATAATTAATAAGATAGATTCACTGCTAGAATAAATTATTTAGCCAATGTAGTCATTGATGATTTTCAGAACTCAAAGAAATATGGTTGGTAAATATATTTGTGTGCAATAGATCTGCAGTGTGAGGTTTCCAACTGAAAATTCTATAACATCTCGATACTGATCCTTTAAATAGAACCTGTCAGGTCGTTTTTACCCCCTAGCCGATCACAACTTGCCCCTGCCCCTTCCTTGCACATCCCTAACCATACCTGTCTGAGCTAAAACTGTCCTTTATTGGCTGTGCAAAAGGTTTGTAACTTACATTTTCGCATGAGGCATCCAGACTACGGTCATTAGACTGACATGGGTAGTCTCAATGTTTCCGTCTACCCCACCTCACTATGGTTATCATGCCCCGCTGGGTGTGAGAATTCATTCTCCTGGGCGCTCCCAATTTGAAATTCCCACCTCCTTTTTTGGGTATGATGCACCGGCCGGACGTAATTTCTGGTCTGGTACATTGTGAGTGATTATCGGGTGTTGTTGACCGCTTCAATCTGCGCACTGTGAATGCCCTGGAGCCGGACCTGTACAGCCAATACACACCACAATGCACCGGACCGGAAGTGGCATCTGGCGGTACATCATACCCAGAAGAAGGAGGGGACAGGAATTTCAAATTGGGAGCACCCAGGAGAATGAATTGTCACGCCCCAGGACATGATATTAACAGAGAAGGGGGGAGACGGAGCCCTGGAGACCACCCATGTCAGTCTACAACCTGTAGTCTGGATGCCTCATTTGCATGCAAAATAGTAAGAGTCTTTTTGAACAGCCAATATAGGACAGTTTTAGGTCAGACAGTATGGTTAGGGATGTGCTAGGAAAGTGAAGGGAAAGGTAGTGATA